>CM051026.1:62409225-62421725 GCA_027627225.1 Congeria kusceri | reverse complement strand
AATCAACTATTTTTTTTAATATGCAACACATTGCAGGTTTGGCCTCAAACAGGTTAACCCCTCCCCAGCTGTTGTTAAAGGATTGGTGTTCATTCTTCGAGCTTCACAGGCTTTGTATAAGTGCTGTAGTTAAGATTTTAGTAAACGGTATTATTACTTCCTGCATTCAAAAAACGTATATACTCCTTCGTAGGCGAAATTGCAAACAATTATGCCTATTTTAAATGTTTAAATATGCAAAAATATCGAAAGAACAACATCTATTCAAATTACAATAAATGCGTATATTTCCATCAATATTGTTGTGGGAGCTTATTTTCAAGTTCAATATGCGTTTCTTCCATATTTCGTCAATCATGGTTTCTGTCAATATTGTTAATGCTAACTGGTACACATGTACCGTGTTTTTTTATTTTTTATTTAATGCGTATTTAACAAATTTTAAATGAGTATTGAGATTTACTCCTCTTATCCAGCGCACTGGTTGCCTGGCCCGGCTAGCTCAGTTCGTAGAGCGCTGGCCTGTCAATCCGGGGATCGTGAGTTCGAGCCCCAGCCCGGCCACATAACTTAAATGGGGATTGGTCATGAAATTCTTTCTACGGCCATTCTTCCCCTACCTCTGATTTAAGTAGGGCAGTTGTCAGTTACTGGCATAAGTATGAGCACTTAGTACTGGTAAACCGTTTAAATGATCTATGCTTGTCCTGGAAAAGTGTGAGTAGGTTAACTGACCGCCGTGATATGACTGAAATACTGTTAAAAACGGCGAAAAAAAAGAGCACTGCTTAAATAGGTTAACAGTTGCGCATTTTTTATCCGTGGGAATGCGTGGATAACGCATGGCCTTGTTTAGCACATGACTGACTTTTGTATTATAATTTATCATGAATTATATCATTTATAAACTAGGGGATACCTTCTGATACATAGCTATATACCATTTCACAGGGAGATCGGAAAGATTCGTAAAAGTTCGTAGAACAAGTCACTTGGCGATTAACCCTATGACTTTTCAGCCAATGATATCGTGGAGCCAATATTCAAACAGGTTAAGTGTATTATTCAAGTGTTATATTGCCTACTTCTGTTGAATAATCTTACTATATTGAGCTTTACACGCATATTCCAGTAGGAAACTATTGCCATGGTAAAAGTTCACTATTTCGGCTATCATACAATATTTATTGGACACCAAAGCATACTTCAGGTCAATACGGGAAGATTCCTATGAACTGTTTACTGGACTTGTACACGTGTTGATCTCGGTTTAAAAATGTAGGTCATTGCCAATCATTGAAATCAAAGATTATTATCATAGTTAATGTT
Organism: Congeria kusceri; assembly: GCA_027627225.1. NCBI lineage: Eukaryota > Metazoa > Mollusca > Bivalvia > Myida > Dreissenidae > Congeria > Congeria kusceri. The sequence continues at coordinate 62,420,396 of CM051026.1, read as the reverse complement.
CATTTTGTGTTTTTTAGAAGTAATAGAAGATAGTTTGCCTGCATTAATATTTCAAAGCGTATTATATATAATATATCACAGTGTATTAGGTGATAAAGTACGAAATGCTTTGTGCATAGCCGAGATGCCGCCCCGAGTGTGATATATTTGTAACATTTTATTTTTTAGAATCAACGCGACTTCAATCGTTTGTAAATAAATCTTGTGAACAAACGATCACTGATCCGTATGTTGTTATCATCTCGACATTTTAACTAGAAATCCGAGTAATTTAATATTATTTCCTGATACTTGAACATGGCAGCCTTTTACTTTGCATCAAGTTTGCATTTTTGTATAACTAGGATACACAGAAGCTTGGAAATGTGCTTTGTTTATGTCTAAAATCTAGTTTTAGTTATCATTGGCTCCATTCAGCGATTGGTTGACCGATATCTGAGAATTAATTTACTCGGAAACCCGTCGGAGCCGTACGTAGATATGCGGCGAAGATCGGTATAAAATGGTCTTTTTGCTTTGTGGATTCGTACTCAGGATAGTTACCACACATTCATGCGTACATACTTCATTTGCGATTGGAGGCTCAGCTAGGAAATTAAACCTTACATTGGCTTACAAGCGACCCTTCTCTGAGACCAATAGTACTTACTGGTCCTACCCAGGGAACATGCTCAATAACTCTGACGGCCGGTGACATAAGTGGTCTCAAATAACCTTAAATTGACATGTCGAGGTTGAGCGTGAAACTGTTGTATCTGCTTAACATTTCTATATCAGATACACTGGTTTTACGCTCAACCCTCGATTTGTCAACTGAAATACGCAGACTTACATTTCGGATCTGTAGTTGTTGGAGTGGTCAACTTGTGCGTGGTTGTTGGCGGAGGCGTGGTCGTAGGGAGTGTTGTTGGGTGTGCAGTTGGTTGTGTCGTAGGAGTTGTAGGATGTGTTGTAGGTGGGGTTGTGGGGTGTGTAGTTGGTTGTGTCGTAGGCGTTGTGGTAGGATGTGTCGTTGGATGAGTTGTTGGGTGTGTGGTTGGGTGTGTAGTAGGTGTTGTGGGGGGTGTGGTGGAGTGAGTTGTACGGTGTGTCGTAGGTGGTGTAGTTGGTTGTGTCGTAGGCTGAGTGGTGGATTGTGTGGTTGGGTGTGTCAATGGTGTGGTGGGGTGTGTGGTGGGGTGAGTTGTACTGTGTGTCGTAGGTGGAGTAGTTGGTTGTGTCGTAGGCTGAGTGGTGGGTTGTGTGGTTGGGTGTGTCGTAGGTGTGGTGGCGGGTGTCGTGGGTTGTGTGGTCGGCGGAGTCGGTGGATGTGTCGACGGATGTGTTGGAATCACGACTGTTGTGCTGGCTTCGAAAAAATAGTAAAACATAACAGTTACTTTTATGATATATATGTCTTTTATATGCAAAGATTGCAGAAGGAATACATCTATATTATTATTCTTGCATGGACACACTCTTGTTATATATACATGCACAATAATACAGTCATACGTATAGTTATAAACGACATTGTATCCACATACTACTGAGAACATCTATGAAAGCTTACAAATATTGATAAACTTATGCATTGTACAACTTCTTGTAAATGACCTGTTTTATTTGTCACGAACCGGTGACGTTAACATGACATAAATAAGTGCACGGCATTTTATCGACAAATTACTATAAAGACGTCTATAAAATATTATTTTATGCTTCTAGTTTGTGCAGATACTTATTGGCTTCTTTGTTACATACCTGTGATGTTAATTAGATGGTCGCAGTTGTCGTTGCAGTAGTCCGTATCACAGCAACGTGGACACTTCGTATCCGTGACGACCACCTGTTGCCGCCTGTTCAAGGGGACATTGCGCTTACGGATGAAGTGATGTGACGTTGATTCTGCCTTTACGATTGCCTCGCAGGTCTATATAACATTCAAATGCATGCATGGCAAGATTGCCTCGCAGGTCTAAATTACGTGAAAATGAATGCATGGCATGATTGCCTCTCAGTTCTAAATAACATTCAAATGAATGCATGGCACGATTGCCTCGCAGGTCTAAATAAAATTAAGATAAATGCAATGGCAGGATTGCCTCGCAGGTCAAAATTTGTGAAAATGAATGCGATGGTAGGATTGCCTCGTAGGTCTAAATAACATTAAAATGAATGCGATGGTAGAATTGCCTCGCAGGTCTAAATAGCATGACAATGAATGCGATGGTACGATTACCTCGCTGGTCTAAATAACATTAAAATGAATGTGATGGTACGATTGCCTCGCAGGTCTAAATAACGTGAACATGGATGCGATGGTACAATTGCATCGTCGGTCTAGCAGGTCTAAATAACATTAAAATGGATGCGATGGCAGGATTGCCTCTCAGGTCTAAATAACGTGAAAAGGAATGCGATGGCAGGATTGTCAGTAGTCAACTATAAAGCTGTAATGGAAAGTGAAGGACTGTAAACAATATAGTGGACTAGTGAAAGAAGAGAAATTTATATTCATCACAACAGTAACACCCCCATACGGGAGAAGAATGATCCCAGTTACAGAACCGGTGGTAAAATAGAAAATGATCCCAGTTACAGAACCGGTGGTAAAATAGAAAATTATCCCAGTTACAGAACCGGTGGTAAAATAGAAAATGATCCCAGTTATGTTCTGAAAGATGACTGAACAGTAATAAAAGATAACGATGTGATTAAAATAAGATGGCATTCAAATAAACACCTAGTAAAATAAGTTCTCAGTGGTCTTATGAAGAAAAATAAATATCGAATATTAAAGAATGATGATTGTAGTCTTTTAACAGACGGAACTAACTTATATTTATATATTAAGAAGGCATTGGAATCGACGCAATCGAAAAGTCACAATAGAGTGATATAAAGAGGATACGAAAGGTCATAATGCATAATTATGTTTGCATTGGATGAACCAATGGAAACCATTTGATGTGCATAACATTTCCATACTGGAGTAAGACAAGGTCATACGGGAATACGGAGACAAAATAGAACGATAAAATCTGAAAGAATTACGCCAGTGTCCGATATTTTTTGTTCGCGTTGTTTATTGGTAACTAGTAGTTTAACAAAGATAATTGTGTTCTTTGCCTATAGAAAAATATGCGAATATCAAGAACCTAGTCATTAAAATAAATGATATCATGATAAAGTAGGTAGTTTTGGAATACTAAAATTTCACCATGAAGTAAGAGAATTTTATACAGAATAAATAAATGGGGCTGGTCGTGGGAAAACCGGACTTAACGCATATGCGCAAAGTGTCGTCCTGGATCAGCCTGTGCAGTCCACACAGGCTAATCCGGGACGGCACTTTCCGCCTATAGAGGATTTATGTTTATAAGAGACTTCATTGAAACAGAAAATACCATAAAAGCGGAAAATGCCGTCCGGGACGACACTTAACGCACATGCATTAAGCCCGGGTTTCCCACGACACGCCTCAAATGTAATTAGTCCATTACTCATAAAGGCTTATATTTGATTTTGAAACTAAATATACATATTTGTTGTATTTATTTTCTTTAATAAAAAATATATGGTTAGGTATTGAACAAACTGTGTATTACATCAACATTATTCTTGTAAAAACACTTGTATTTGACAAATACCTATATATCTTCACTGACGTAGGTAGTTGTGTTTTTTTCTCATTTAACAAATGTATCATTCGTTTATTTCACATGTGTGCAACAGATTAGTCTTTCATAGATGGCATTGGAAACTTTTACAACATAACGTACATTTTGCGTCAAAGAAGTAATGTCCATCCCAAGGGTAGATAACCAAGTGTTTACTGGGTTTGTTTGCCTTTGATGTCAATGATGCAGATTAATGGAGTATTTAACCAAACTTTCAGAACGTATACTTACTCTTTGTCTTTCACATCTGGTTTCAAACAACTCAGGATGATCGTGACGTCTCAGAATAGCACATATCTGTTCAATGAGCAAATCATGTGTACATATGAGGCGTGTCGTGGGAAGACCTGACATACTGCATGTGCGTTAAGTGTCGTCCCAGATTAGCCTGTGCAGTCCGTACGGCACTTTCCGCTTTTATGGTGTCAAGGAAGATTCTTCTTAACATAAATCCTCTTTAGGCGGAAAGTGCCGTCCCGGATTGGCATGTGCGGACTGCACAGGCTAATCCGGGACGACACTTTTTGCACATGTATTAAGCCAGATTTTCTCACGACACGCCTCAGATATAAAGAATCTTGCAATAAATACAAAGTACGACTCTCAAAAGCGGTGCAAATTTTGAAAATATTACTAAAAGCAGTGATTCTTCAGAATGCAAACATATGAGTATGTTTGTTCAAACAGTTTTATTTATTTAGACTTTACTTTTGTTTGACCTAGTATATCAAAAGAAACAAACAGATACATTATCAACAACAGCAAAACAAACAAAGCAAGCGAACAAACATCAAAATGGAATAGGTGGTAGTATGAATACAGATGGTGTTAATATGAATAGAGATGGTGGAAATATGAATCCAGATGGAGGAATATGAATACAGATGGTGATAATATGAATACAGATGGTGGTAATAGCAATACAGATGGTGGTAATATGAATACAGATGGTGGTGCTATACTAACAGTTGGTGGTAATGTGAATACAGATGGTGGTAATATTAATACAGACAGGGGTAATATGAATACAGATGGTGGAAATATGAATGCAGACAGTGGTAATATGAATACAGATGGTGGTAATATTGATACAGACAGTGGTAATATGAATACATGTGGTGGGCATATGAATACAGACAGTGGTAATATGAAAACAGATGGTGGTAATATTAATACAGACAGTGGTAATATGAATACATGTGGTGGGCATATGAATACAGACAGTGGTAATATGAATACAGATGGTGGTAATATTAATACAGACAGTGGTAATATGAATACATATGGTGGAAATATGAATACATATGGTGGTAATATGAATACAGATTGTGGTAATATGAATACAGATGGTGGTAATATGAATACAGATAGTGGTAATATATGTGCAGATGGTGGTAATATGAATACAGATGGTGGTAATATGAATACAGATGGTGGTAATGTGAACACTTATTGTGGTAATATGAACACAGATGGTGGTAATATGAATACAGATTGTGGTAATATGAGTTTAGATGATGTAATATGAATACAGATAGTGGTAATATGAATACTGACGGTGGTAATATGAATACAGATGGTGGTAATATAAATACAGATTGTGGTCATATGAGTAATGTGAACACAGCTAGTGGTAAAATGAATACTGATGGTGTCAATATGAATACAGACAGTGGTAATATGAATACAGGTGGAGGTAATATAAATACAGACAGTGGTAATATGAGTGCAGATGGCGGTAATATTAATACAGATGGTGGTAATGTGAATACAGACAGTGATAATATGAATACAGATGGTGGTAATATGAATACTGATGGTGGTAATATTAATATAGATGGTGGTAATGTGAACACAGATAGTGGTTATATGAATACAGATGGTGGTTATCAGTGCAGATGGTGGTAATATGAATACAGATAGTGGTAATATGAATACAGATTGCGGTCATATAAATACAGATGGTGGTCATATGAATACAGATGGTTGTCTTATGAATACATATGGTGGTAATATGAATACAGATGGTGGTAATATGAGTACAGAGCTTCTTTAAAAGTCTAAACCACTAGTATTTGTTTGCAGTAACATGTTATTACAAAAAAAAACACGAAAAAAACACACCACAAAACAAAACAGATAACAACACACAATAAATACAGATGGTGGTAATATGAATACAGATGGTGGTTATATGAATACATATGATGGCAATATGAATACAGATTATGGTAATGTGAATTCATGTGATTGTTATGTGAATACATATGGTGTGAATATGAATACACATGGTTGTTATATGAATACAGATAGTGGTAATATGAATACAGATGGCGGTAATATGAATACAGATTGTGGTAATATGAATACAGATGGTGGTAATATGAATACAGATTGTGGTCATATGAATACAGATAATGGTCATATGAATACAGATGGTGGTCATATGAATACAGAGCGTGTTTAAAAGTCTCAAACACTATATAATTTGTTTGCAGTAACAAGTTATAAAAGAAAAACACACACGCAAAAACACACCACAAAACAAAACAGATAACAACACAAACAAAACCAACAAAAGAACCAAGCCAGCATATACTATATACGTGCATAAAAAAAAATGCTTATCTATATAATCATTCGTAATAAAATGTTACTTCTCCGAGGTTACAGGTTGTCACGTGGCGACAACTGTTTGGATCTTCCTGATCCTTGCACGTGAAGCACGTGGGACCACGTGACGATATTGGTTTCACTGAAACACGTGACTGAAACTGTTTTGTACAAGAAATTGTGGAATATAAAATTGTCTTCTGGTTGTAATTATAGTCATTAAATAGTTATATAATATATAATAATAATAATAATAATAATAATAATAATAATAATAATCATCAAAATCATCATCATCATACATAATCATACAACTAAGAAAAAGAAGAAGAGGAGAAGAAGAATTATTTTAAAAGTAAAAGCATGAAGAATGGTAAGCAGTATTAAAATTTCCTAATAATAATAATAATAATAATACAAATACGAATAATAATAATAAGTAGTTGTAGAAGAAGAACATAAAATAATAATAATGATAACAATATAATGATAATAATAATAATAATAATAATAATAATAACTACTACTAATAATTATGATAATCATACTGGTCATGGACGTAATTTCGGCCTGTAAATATTCGGCCACCCTTCAAAAAGCGTTTTTGCGAAAGAGATTATTGTTGTTTAAAAAACAATTAGCAAAAGAACTTTCTGTAGCAACGGACTTCTACAGATTTCTCGAATCCAGTAAGTATATCGTTTTTTTCTTTTGAATTGAAATCTCAGTATCATAACAGGAAATATTGAGTCACGTGGGGAAACTGACGCCATCATACGCACGCACCGAAAATATGGTGTTGCATGATTACAGATTTAAATTTATTATTTCTTCTAACCGTTAACAAATTTTCACAAGCAAATATAACGAAATAGGAAACACCCGGTTCTGTTTAAAAGATCACATCACTATTTTGCCAAGACATGTTTTCTCTTTAAATTCGGTTATCTCAGATTTTTTTTTTACAATTCTCGCTGAATTTAATACCAATATCATAGTCCCGGTAAGTTTATGTTGCAGCCTTCTTCCGCGAAGGGGTTACACAAGGTACCGAGAATATTCGGCCCCTAGATTTTTCCGGTTCTAGTTCTAGTTAGCAATTCAGTAGACAAATCGGCCCCTTTGACATATTCGGCCCTTAGACTTATCGATCCGTATCATGAGTGATGTGTTGTGTGTGTATTTCAAAGTTTATGAGGCCCTTCCGCGACTGAGGCTGCATTATGTGAGGACCCGGAGTTTGTCCCAGCTCCCCTACCTAATTAAATTACTGGAGACTCACGAGAGTTGGGACGAATTTTGAATCATAGCTGCAATTTCCAGCTATTTATTTTTTACTGAAAGATATTTTAATTTTGGTGTGGTCTTTGTGATATGTGTGTGTGTGTGTGTGTGTGTACTTCGAAGTTTATGAGGTTCTTCCGCGTCTGAGGCTGCATTATGTGAGGACCCGGAGTGTGCCCCAGCACTCCTACCTAATTAACTTACTAGAGACTCACGAAAAAAGTTGGGACGAATTTTGAATCATTGCTGCAATTTCCAGCTATTTATTTTCTTACTGAAAGATATTTTAAATTTGGTGTGGTCTTGTGCCGTGGGAGAAACCAGAGTACCCGAAGGAAACCCCACCTGTCCGGTGTAGTGACCACCGACCAAACTCACATGCGCCAAGTGGGATGCGAACCCGGGACGCCTAGGTGAGAAGCGAGTGTACCTACCACTGCGCTAGCCAGACAATCGGTCTTTGTGATATTTCAGATATTTATATTCATAATAATAATATCTATATTTAATTGAATAATGTATTCTCTATTTTATTCATATCAAATTGAATTATCTCCCTTGAATATAATTACAGGAAGTTTGAAGTTATTTATAGCTCACGTCACCCTTGGCTTCAGATTTTACAAACTTGTTTACTTTATTTTTGACATAAAAATGACGCTTAAAGAAAACAAGCAAAAGAAAGAAACGAAACCATTTGCAGTTCACCATTGCCAACATTGGTTTAATATACAGAATTTAAGGGGAGGGGGGTACCGGTGAATGAAAGTCGTTTAGGTAGGATATTTTAGTCAAAATTTTAATGTTTGTTAACCTTGATCTTTAGATAAGGATAGTTATTAAAAAGAACTATTTTGTAATAAATTTTTTCGAGGATACTAAAAAGTGGCCGATTTTTTACGTACATTTGAGCTAAGAAAATGGACATTTTATACGTTGTTTTTTGCTGTTTATTTAGTTTCCTTACACTCGTCAATTCTGATTTAAACTTACACGTTATATGAGTTTTGAACCCAGGATTATTGATGTGAAGTTTAATTTTGATCAGTTGTGTACAACGTAAGATTAAAAAAACAACAACCCCAAAGTGGCCGGAATTACGTTTATAACCAGTAATAACACAAATACAAATACTAAAAAAGAATAAGAAGGAGAAGAGGAAGAGGAAGAGAAAGAAGAAGAAGACGAATACATTTAAATTGAATATGACATAAAATAAATTAAACCAATATTCATACTTGTTTCGCCACATCCCGCAATGTTACAGAAATCACCAGAACCACAGCAACTTATGCACGTTGGGATGTCCGTGTTGGAAACCTGCGTGCACAAAACGATGGTTCTATCAACGAAATATACGTGTGATGAAATAGTCCAATATTCAGTTCAATTCAATATATTTATTGTTAAAGCATAATAACATGTTTATAGCAATTACAACATAAGACAATGTTCAGGCATGGATTCTACAAAGAAAAACACTAGTTTTATCACCAGAGCATACATACATTGTGGAACAAATTGTAAATAACAACAATTATTGATTTCTTAACAAATTAGCATAATATATGAACGTTGATAAGTTAATTAACGTCGTTTCGGAACTATTAACTAACAAACTAATAATTTTGTGTAGTGTGGGCCTTGCAGACTCATACACTGTGATATACGAAGTTCCGAAGATCTTGGACATATTTATAAGAAATGATACTCATTTCAATCATTCTCTGAATACAATTATGCATAATTATTATTGCATATTCTTGTTTATCTCCGCGTATTTGAGTAGCGACCGTGTTCTTTTTGTAAATCACCCGATGATAGTCTAAACCTAGGAAATGTAATTCATAAATTTGAGTTTAAGACAACAGATATGTATTTTTCCGTTTCAAATTAGTGTTTAAGTCAATAAAAATGTTGAAGACGATTAGAGTTGTTAATATGACAATACCAATTTTGTAGAAAAATATATATTAATTGGTGTTTTGTTGTACTTAATTCGCTTAGCATATAAAGTTGGTTCACTCATAAATATCCTAAACCGTGGCCATATAAGATGGATTTAATTCCTGAAACCCAGATTTGAAACCTGCGTGTACAAAACGATGGTCCTATCAAATAAATAAGCATGTGATGAAATGGTATCACTTCATGTACGAAACGATGTCTTTGCTCAATTAAATATACATTTTATTATATTAGCTCTATATAATGCCGGTATCACAACATTTACAAGCAAGAAACGTAGAAATTCCACGAAAAACATTTTGTCGAACCCAATGCCTGAAAATTAATAATATCATAAAAGTAGAAACATGGCCATGCCACGGAACCATGAGTTCAATCTGATCTGATCTGAATCTCGGCCTGATGGTTTCATATTAATGAAATAATTGAACTTATAGAAATTATGTACATAGCAAGGTTGAAGCCAAATAATATGAATGAAAATTTACAGCAATAGTGGAAATGACAATCCATGTCATGGTTGTCATGTGCACCAAAAGGTACATGTAGAATACATGTATGATGCATGATATAGTTTTAGCAACAGTGACCTTGATCTTGGCCCCCAGCAACCCATAATAAATCTCAGCATTTAGCTTAATATAAGCTACCTACACACAAACTTTTATGAAAATATGTTAGCCAAACTAAAGTTATTGACTAAAACACCGTTTTTTTTTTCTATTTTAGAAACATCGACCTGGACCCCACCAACCCAATATGCAATCCCAAGTGAGGTCTCGAAATATTATTAAAGGTATCTATGTTTGAAGGTTCATTATACTATCTCAATTTGTTCTCCAGCTATTGAGTGGAAACCATTTTTATATTTTTTAGAAACAGTGACCTTGACCTTCACCCCACCCACCCCATATGCAATCCCAAGCGATTTTATTTATGATGTTTCACTGAACTATCCTAATTCAAAGTATATACCGTTTTCTAATTTTAGTAACAGTGACCTTGACCCCACCACGCGATCCCAAGCAATGTCTAACAATAAGGTATCTATGTATGAAGTTTCATTACAATATCTCATTTCGTTCTGTAGTTATTAAACAGGAAATGTATTTATGTTTTTGGTAACTGTGACCTTGACTGTGACCCCACCCACGACAGAAGCAATTCCAAGCAAGATCTTGATTTACGGTATCTAAATATAAAGTTTAATTGCACTACCTCTATTCGTTCTTGAGTTATTGAGCAGAAAGTATAATTCTGTTTTTAGTTATGGTGACATTGACTTTGATTTGAAACATCCCAAATGCAATCCCAAGAGAGGTCTTGATATAAGGTATTTATATTTGAAGTTTCATAACAATATCTCAATTCGTTCTCGAGTTATTGAGCAGAAACTGTTTTTCTATTTTTTTGTAACGGTGACCTCGACCTTAACCCCACCAACCCATGTGTAATCCCAAGCGAGGTCTTGATATAAGGTATCTACGTATAAAGTTTCATTATAATAGCTCAATTCGTGTTTGAGTTATTGAGCGGATTTGTTTTCTATTTTTAGTATAAATGACTTTGACCTTGACCTTGACCCCACCCACCCCATATGCAATCCCAAACAAGGTCTTGATATAAGGTATCTATATATGACGT